>CM033345.1:27567816-27575316 GCA_019395295.1 Osmanthus fragrans
CAGACCCATTTGCAGAAAATAGCGCCTTATCTCATGCAAGGTCGTCTTCAACCTACAACCGGGTCTTTTGACCCGGTTGCGACCCAAGTAAAAATCCGACAGTTTCTCCAGCATTCAAACACCAAAATTACACTTCAAAATCCCAAAAATATTAGAAATCCTATTTCCTAATGATTCCTAGCCTTACTGTTCATCAACAAGTTATGAAAATGAGACTTGAAATTCAAGAAAAAAATGCAAACACAGCAAACTTCTGAAATGAATTGCAGAGGGCAAAACTACAATCAAGGCAGAGGTAAACATGCTCTGATACCAACTGTTAGACTTTATATTGATCTATCATGTGTAGCAAATTAACAACATATAGATCAAATGCAGGAAGATGAAAAACAGGAACTAACCTCCAGCCATTGATGTCCAAACCGCAGAAATTCAAATTTGTGTTTGGTGCTTCCAAGCCGTCCAAAACTCTCTACGATGGTGTATTTGCATGAAAGTCTCGGCTTGGGGCCCAATACCACAACTTACCTTTTAAACTTCTTCCCATCAAAGAAGTTATTGGAGTGAACGGTTATCACTTATGTGGAGACGTGGGTAGTTATGAGAAGGTGGTGGATATCCAGCAGAAGAAAGTTAAATGTTGGACCATTTAAATTTCAAAATATTAACATTGGCAGTATGCAATTTAAAGTCAGCCGTATTAATTTGACCACAAATCCAATTATGCATCAATATATAAATTGCTAAATGCACAGTTCTTTCATAACAGTCATTTTTATTTTTTATTTTTTATATGGCGACAACATAGACGCCGTAATAATGAATTGAATTCAACAATTTAATTTAATTTAATTCCAAATCCAAATCAATATTCAAAATGCATGATGTTTGTTACGAGCCTGCGAATTAATGTAATAAAACACAGATAATTGTATAGTAATTCGAGGTTACCAGGCCTCGTTTACTCTGTAATTGTTTTGGATAAATTCATGTCCTCCTTTCATTGAATTCAAATGACATAAATAGGCCATGGACAATGACCAGTTACAAAGACGTGGGGCACTTCCACCCTAACCCCCATTACTGGACAGACAAACCACCCATTAACAGACCTAAAATACAAAGGGAAGAGACAAACGTAAAACTAACAAATAACAGACCATAAAATAATAACACAGACCCATAAAATAACTACCCAATTGAGAGCCCACTTGGCCCATGATACAAGACCCGGCTACCCCTAAGATTAGGCACATAACAGATGTCCCCTCTTCAGAAGACCTTGCCCTCAAGGTCAGGGAATCGCCTCCTTAGGGATATGCCTAGCCAGATGGTGCATCCACCACCATTTATGCAGCTGAACCATTATGGCATCAATCCAAGGAATTCCTGTTCTGCCATCTCTCCAAGCAATTAGCAATTCATAATCATTTTTCCACTTTTGAGTTTTAGAGCCCTCTTTACCAAGCTGACGTGCCCAAATCGATTGCCTGTGTATCTCCTTTTGGTGTACTTCCTCTGCCACATTAGCATTAAGAAGACCACCAAATGTGACTGTCTTTGCAACCCTTTGTTTTTCAAAACCAATCCCTTCATCAGGCAGAATACGCAAAGTCACAGTTCTTTTCCGTTTCTTCATGGATTTACCTTCTACTTGAGAGTTTGGTGCCTTCTCAAGCTTTTCTATCTTTGTGGCTAAAACGACTTTGTCAGTTTCGACAACATCTTCAGCCTGAACTTGCTTTTCTTTTGCTCGACGTTGCTCAAGAGGAGCACGATGCATAGCATGTTTCACTCCAATTTTTCTACCTCCAATGGTAGAGCCATTTTTTAGTTCAATTGCATGGTTAGAATCTTCAATGGAGGCAAATTGAATAGAGCCAAAGCCTCGGTGTTCGTTATACCCTTTCTTGGTGACCATGAAGCACCATCTTATCGGTCCAACCTCACTGAATGTTTCTTCAAGCGGATTGTTGGTGAAAGAAAAGGGAAAATTGTCAACAAAGATAGTAGCAGAGCAGTGAGGAGTGTTGACACTGTCTTTCATCTTCTTCTTGTTTCCCATTCTCTGGTTGTTTGATGATCCTTCACCAGAATTGCCATTTTCGTTTCCAAATTTTGCCACCAATTGGTCATAAGAAGTGGCAAGATTATTTAGCTGTTGGAACATAGCATCTAGCATTTGTTTCTGGGTATTTTGTTCTCCTCACAGGTAACTTGTTTCTCCCTTCAAGGTAGTGATGGCCTCGAACAACTGAGCATGACGGGTAGCCACAGGAAAGCGGCTTTGATACCACTATTATGAGCCTGAGAATTAATTTAATAAAACATAGATAATTGTATGGTAATTCGAGTTTACCAGGCCTCCTTTACTCTGTAATTGTTTTGGATAAATTCATGTCCTCCTTTCATTGAATTCAAATGACATAAATAGGCCATGGACAATGACCAGTTATAAAGACGTGGGGCACTTTCTCCCTAACCCCCATTACTGGACAGATAAACCACCCATTAACAGACCTAAAATACAAAGAAAAGAGACAAATGTAAAACTAACAAATAACAGACCATAAAATAATAGCACAGACCCATAAAATAACTACCCAATTAAG
The DNA here is from genome assembly GCA_019395295.1 of Osmanthus fragrans. Lineage (NCBI taxonomy): Eukaryota > Viridiplantae > Streptophyta > Magnoliopsida > Lamiales > Oleaceae > Osmanthus > Osmanthus fragrans. Next base: position 27,570,429 of record CM033345.1, read on the forward strand.
AGCCCACTTGGCCCATGATACAAGACCCGGCTACCCCTAAGATTAGGCACATAACAATGTTCAATGATTCAACATGACCTGCTCTGATACCACTTGTTTGCCTAAATCTTTATTTCCTTAGTTTTTAGTTTTCCAAGATCTATCATGTTAAATCATCAAAAAAAGTAAATTGAAAATTACCTAAATCCATTGGCGTTGTTTGCAACATGGTTTGATCTTCCACGGCCAAATGACATTAGTATTCGATTGATTTCTCTCTGAGATGGATGCAACAGAGAATACTCGAACAATTGATTATTTGATTTGGGGACCATAACCACATAATATGTCTTTAAGTACTAGTCGATTAGGTTTCCATCAACTCTAATGGACTAGAGTCCGGTCTCTATACATTGCAAAGCCCATACCGGCTAGATGTTTCTAGGACCCAATAATTAAATCACTTGGTCGGCACTATCAGTTAAGATAACCCAATATAATTGTATTTAACCATGTAGTCCACATAAAAAATTAAATCCAACATTATGTTCATTGAGATGTCCGGCATGCAGTTAAGACTTCTTTGATTCTTCTCCTATTCCTAGGGGCTTCACATTGACTACTATTTTCCTGTTTCATATGAGGAAAATGTTTCATTTAGTAAAATAATACTGAAGATTTGATGGCTCGACTAACAGGGATGCAATGTCACGTTCAAATTAGAATCAACTGTAGCTTTCTTAATACCATGCTTAGGCAGTATGGATTCAATGAAGATTGGGTTTATTAAGGATAAAAAAATGTTACAGAAAAGAATCTCCTTACAATTGGCATCTAAAATGTGTTAGTTGAAATCGTACTGAATCACTGGAGCATGTATTCATCAAATGGTTGATTGCTGCTGCTATTTGGAGACATTTTGCTTCCATCGTTAGTGCAAAGTCCTTAACGTGGTCTTGGTGCATACCTTATTTTAGGCATGGAGTTTCTCTGGACATTTCGTGTCTTATGGTTTCTTTGGATGGAACTAATGGTATTATACACACAGACATGAAAATGGATGATCATTGTATAATCTGGAGATTTTGTGATCTGATTACTCTAGTTTATACGGCAGAGTTATTTAGTATAGCACAATGGAAATGGGCGTGAGTCTTTGGTATTCATTTCATTGCAGTGATTAAATGGATGCTTAAAAGGAAATCTGGATTATTGGTAGGGGGTGGTATCACACGAGAGAGAATTTTTATGAAATCATAAACTTGGGAGTACTCCCATTACATGAGTTTAGATTATTGGCCTCAAATGCTATCAAACCACGAACTTTTGTTTACACAATTACAGTGAGATGTGAATTTCGAGCAACACATTTTGTGCATAAAGGGCTATAAGTTATAAGATGTTCTAAGTGTAGCCAATATTACAAGAAGGCTACAAATTCATAATTATATTTCTCAAACCGTAATTTGGCCGTGTTTCAAAAGTCATGAAACAAAGTCAGCAGTTTAAGACCTAAACAAGACAATGATTCTTATTACAGACTGTAACATATTTGCTTTTTGGTCTATCAAACAATCCATTTTTTTCAATCCAATCGAGTTGGTCGCCCATGTGTGTATTGACAATCACTAATATAAATGATCGTTGCAGTCCTGAAACCCAACTAGGCGAGCTCGGTGTGTAAGAAAGATGGGGGAGGCGTTGAAGTCTCCGTTTTAACATACCTGGAAACTCTTCTGAACCAACTGACGTAAACCCCCCAGAAACTTGAAATTTGTTCTATTCATTTGACATGGAGGTAGGCATTTTGAGTATATGTCAATTGAAACCAATTTCCTTCAAAGGTTGAAGTATGATTTGGAATCTGCTAACCGAGAGAGGACTTTGTTCGTCGTATTTCAAGGATACCGACTAATGTATACGACCAGGAGTAAAATTAGAGAAGCGCCATTGAGGGACAAATTAGTTGAGCGTATAGAGCCTCTTTTGGTTAAGAACAAGGTGAATCTTGTGTCATGGGGTAACTTTAGTAGATATGAAAGGTTTTGTCCACTTCACAACTTTACATGTGGAAATTTGGAGATGACTGGGGATGAGTCGAAGGCGTTTCCTGTACATATTGTCAAAGGGATGGCCAGGCAGGACTGGCAAGGGACTTGGGAAACCCGAACTGATCACTTCGATGATCCCATTTTTCGGACTTAGAGATTAGGCCTGATTTTGCATCTTTAAGCTTGGAAGTAAAGCATAAAGCCCCCTGATATTTTGGGCAAAAAAAGCCCCTCATATTTTGGGTCTGAGGCGACGGCCTCATCTACCTCTATGCAGATCCGGCCCTGCTGCTCAACGGTTAAGCTACGTCAAAGTTAATTTGAGCACAACTGATACGAACCCGGTTAGCACGAACGCTATCGAACCCACAGGAGAATGAACCGTATCCCAAGAACGCCTAAATACGGCCAAAGTTTTGAATTTAATCTCTAAACGTTGAACCAAGCAACCGAGGGTATATTAAACCAACGACCTCTATGCTAGATCATATCAACAACTTTTTTATGTTTGACCCTCCATTTATTGAAAATAAGTCTTAGTTTATTGTTATATTCCAATAATTACAGGATCAGTCAGAGTCCATAAAAGATTCTCACATACAACTTTTCAACTTTACTTGTACTTAATCCAAGGAATTCTTTTCAGTAAAAAAAAAATAATTTGGGGAGAATTGGGGCTCAAATAGGCTCTTAGATTTTAAAAATGTTGAGAGAGAGTTCTCCTTACTCAAAATCAGTGTTCTAAAAAATATAAAATAAGGTTAGACATAGAGGTCAAACTTCATACTTTACGAGCCTAAACGAACCTAGGAAAAAAAAGGTGTTACTTATTATTTTTATTATTATTATTATTATTATTTTCAATAATTAATCGTTCTAAACATTATTTAATAATTAAAATAATACATATAAAACATCTAAAATTATAAAATATTATATTTATTTAATAATAACTACAATAGGTCAAATATACAATTTTCAGTTTTTGAAATACAAAAGCTAAATTATTTTTCATAATTTTAACTTTCAAATAGACAAATCTTATTTAACAGATTTATAGGAACTTCATACATTTTTTCTAAGTTTTCAACAAAACGATAAGTCTCAAAATCATAATTGCATAATATAGATAGTATTGTAGCATAAATTTTATCTAAGTTTTTATCAAATAAAGTCAATTTTTACTTTTGTACAAATAAAATCATTTTAAAAAATTGAAATTAAAGTCAAATAAAAGCCTTTTGAATTTTTTTTTCAAAAAAAAAAAAACAGTTAATAAAGTAAAATTAATTAAAGTCTACTTTAAAAAAGGAAAAATAAAATAAAATAATTAATAAAGGCGCCTTAAGTAATCAACTGCTATGTTGACCGCTTTATTTGTGCTTGCTATCAAGATAAAGCGTTTTGTCTGCGCCTAGGTGATGTGTATGCGCACATTTTAGACACTACTCAAAATATGTTAACTTATTTGGTAAGTTAAATTGTGCATTATTGTACATGATAAAAATAAAACAAAATATTGTTTGTTGTCTAGTTCATGTATCAAACATATGTTAAAAACTAAAATAGGTTAATAACATATTTAGTAAGGGCTCATTTGAGATAGACTTTGAAAAGTCAAAAACGGTTTTTGAGATTAAGATGCTGTTTTTGAATATGTTTGGTGTTGTAAATGATAAGCTTATTAGTAAATGACAATTGTACCCCTACAACTCTAGAAATTATTATTGTTGTATCCTGATTTTTCCTATAAATATGGAGTTTTGATTCTTAATAAAACACAAAAGTTTATTGACTTCTTTTTTTTTTTTTTTTTTTCTTTCTAGTTTATAACATGTTATTAGCACGATCGCTTTTATCTAATTACTATTTTTCTTAGAAATAAATATATGAGTGACGTGCATTTTCAACTGATTTTCTTCTTTTAAATTATTCAAACTCAACTATTTTGCTCAATTAATTATCAAACAAGCAATTCTAGGTGTAGATAATCATTATTTTAATGCATGTTGGTATCTTTTATTTACAAAATCATTACTTTTTTGTGTTGGCTTTCAAGATTAGCAGCAATCATTGGTTTCTCAAAATTATATCCATTTTTACATGCCTATTTGAATAATTTTCTTTTGTCAATTTGTGTGCCTGTAATTGTATGTAGAATAAAGCTGTGTACCTATAATTATATGTAATTTTTTTTTTTTTGTGTAATGATGATTTAGTCATAAGTATTTTTTTCATACACACGATTAGTGAATACTACTTTTATGTTCTGTACTATGAAAACTAACCCAATAGTCAATTTCAAAATTTACTGCTATACAACAATTGGTAATCACCTCCTTCCTTAATTCCTCCGAGGCTATAAAATATTCAAACCACCATTGTTTTTGTCTTCATCTTCTGGAAGTGAAAATTCTTGCAATTGAAGCTTGGGATGTGACTTCGCCAGAAGAAAAAGGGCAACAACGGTGTACATGAATCAGCCACCATATTTTGGTAAAGACAAAATAGTTTGGGACATATTTGAATTCGTTCCTATCTCATATGTTTATTTTTGTATAGTCCATATTTGTTTAAGTTCGACATTATTATTGTTATAGCTTCCTTGTCGATGAACAATATTATTTTGTCCTTACTCTTGAAAAGTAAATCCTTATATAATTTATTATTGCAAACAATAATATATTGTTGCTCCTGAAGAGCATAATATTATAATTTTCAATATTCTAGAAGACTATTGTTCAATTGCTCTTGAATAAACAATACTAAAATATAACGTGCTTTCGAAATAACAAACACCCCGAATAATATATATCTCATCATGTTCATAAAGAAACAAAAATCAAACAACGCAATAC